>JADLZN010001383.1:0-26944 GCA_018155175.1 Sinocyclocheilus anophthalmus | reverse complement strand
GTGCGCTCAGAAAACATTATATCAGAAGTTTAAACTGATATGGCTTTAAAACGCGTGATTTCAGCGTGATAGACATGATAATCAGAACAAAAACAGATGTTTTTAGCAGGTACGAGCTGTAATGGCGCAGCGCTATTCTGGAAAAGGGGACGGGGAGCAACAGCTCATTTGCATTTAAAAAGACAACGCACAAAAAAACAGCGTGTTTCTGCTTCCACTAAAAATAAGCATTTTCAAAATGATATAATAAATTATCTGTGGAGCGAAACTTCACAGACACATTATTGGGACACCAGAGACGTACATTACGTAGTGGAAAAAGGGGCATAATAGGTTCCTTTTAAAAGTAACTTGCCCCAGCACTGGTCTGTAGGGACACTCACTTGTCGTCGGGCAGGGCTGTGATGTAGAAGGGCTGCGACGCGCCGGGGCTCAGTGTGATGGAGTTGGCCTTCTTCTTGGCCAGCATGGCAGCGCGGTGCGTCTCGTAGACGTCCAGCGAGAGCGTGTTGGAGAGCCGGTGAGACACGAGGAACGGCAGGTCCTTCAGACGCTCCAGCTCGCTCTGCTGCTCGTGACGCACCTGCAGACGCACAGCGTAGTCGCCCTTCTCCAGCTTCAGAGAGTACTGCCACAGAGACACCACATCTCAAATAAATACTGCAACCCAACCTCATGAATCACACAACACCTGCTTGTTTGCACATATTTAAAAACAGGATGCGAAAGTGCATGCATGCAACAGTCATGTTTACTGGGAAAAAGCGAGCAACAACGAATAAAAAACAGTAAAGAACTATACTGGATGTTGATATTTCAGGTTTGCATAATGGTGACATCCATTGTAAAGCTGACCACATTAAAATTAATACGCGTCTTGTTGTTATTATTCCCAGTCATTTGAAGGTATCTAGTCATTTTTTTGATCGCATTTTCATGAGTATTTGAACATAATAAGTGTGACAAGAAGTAGATGTAGTTCATCATAGATTTACTGCAAAGTATTTAACAGTGATTAGTAGTTGACATGATTTTCTTTAATCTAGGAGGGTTAATAAAGAAGTATTTGAATCATGCTGTAGTCAAATTTCAAGTGACGAGTTAGAAATCGTTAAAAATCGGTTTCCAATCGTTCTGAGGGGAAAATCGAGATTTAAATTTGTTGGCCACATTATTGTTGCCATATTTAAAATGTTTTTTTCTTTCTTACATCAGTACAATGCATATCTGCTGTATTAATTTGAACAGTTCACACAAATATATAACAACAACAACAATAATTAAAAAAAAAATTCAAACTGCACTCACAGAATATGACAAAACGATTGCAATTACTTTTTTTTGTGTGAAAATCGTGCATCCCAAATTAACATGTATTTTATGTCATGTCAGAAATGTCAAAAGTTATTTTTCTGACTGGAAAAGGCTCAATCGCAGAATGGTTTAATTTTATAAATTATGTTAGATTATCATTTTTAATTTGGCATTAGTATTTACATCACAATCTGAAATCCTATCATAAAGCCCTGAGGTTTAGGAACCTTGGGTCAGCATTTATTTATATTATTATTATTATTTAATATCAAAATTTGACCTACCAGAACAATGTTAACAATTTTTGCCAGTCTTCATTTCGAACAAATAAATAAGAGTACGTTGAATTGCAATACAATACATGACAAATATTGCCCATTAGGATTTGGTGAAATTGTTGGCAGCCAAAATTAGACTTAAATGTGTTGACTGTTGGAAATGTTAAATAAGTATTTTGAAACCGGAGCTTCTATCACAGAAGGTTTAAATTTATTATTTAATTCTTTCTTAAGAGTTTAATGGGCAGTAGTATTCTTAGTAGTAGTATTCATGCTAATTTTTTCCTATCCAGTCGATATCGATAAATAGCAAGATACATGTAAATCTTTATTTCTCTCAAGTTTAGGCCAAATTTTTTGTCCAAAGCGAAAGTGGTAGAAACCGACCATTTGTTATTTTCCTTAAAATAATAAATATCTCGTTTTGCATTGTGATATTGTTTCTAATCAAGAAACAGGTTTGTGTTGCCTGTCTGATAATATTAATAATAATATTACTTTTTTTGTCTCTAAGAAATGCACATTTGATAGTAGTAGCAGGATGCAGATGTAAATTTTGGTTCGTTATCAAAATCAGTAACATCTGTAAAAATCGTAGCAACCTCATTTTTATATAGTGATTTTTTTAAATCATTGCTCCATAGTAGCATACATTTAAATCATGATAAACACAGTAAAAACCACACATATAGCACCTCAATACCATGGTAAAAATATAACTCTATGGTTTTTAGGTATTATGTTCCGCTCACCTGGTGTGGATAAGCGTCTCCAGATCCCATGAGCCTCTTGTTCTGGTCAAACAGGAGCCAGAGCTGACTGTCAAACTCAGACTCGTATAATAACTCACACAGCAGCGGACAGCTAGGCGTCACCTCGCCACTCTTGGGCTGGAAAAACAACACCAATAACTCAATAAGAATCAATAAATGTGACCCTGGAGCACAAAACCATAGGGTCCATTTTTTGAATTTGGCTGTATGATCATCTGGAAAAGTTGAAATAAGTAAGCTTAAACATGTTGGTATGTTTGTTAGATCTGACAACTATTTGAAAATAGGGAATCTGAGGGTGCAAAAAATTCTAAATATTGAGAAAATCGCCTTTAAAGTTGGCCAAATGAAGTTTTAGCAATGCATATTACTAATCAAACATTAAGTTTTGATATTTACGGTAGGACATTTACAAAATATCTTAATGGAACATGATCTTTACTTAATATCCTAATGATGTTTGGCATAAAAGAGAAATGTATAATTGTGACCAATACAATGTATTGTTGGCTATTTCTACAAATATACCCCAGAGACTTAAGACTGCTTTTGTGCTGCAGGGTCACAAATCAACCATGCAAACACTGTAAACTAATATTATTCATTAATAAAAACTGCAAAGACGCAGCGTTATCATCACACTCACCTGATGGAAATTATAAGTGAGGACGATCTCATAGAGCTGTCTGTTGTTGGGTAACACATCTCTGGCGCCGAGGGGTTTTATTTTAGCACTCACAGGCCTGTCAAGGAGAAACGCACACATTAATCGTGCATATTTCATGAACACTTGCCCTTGCGTTCCTCTGGGAGCTCTTCATCTTCTGAAGGTGCTTTATGATCAAAGAGTCATATCCTACAACCCAGTCCCCACTTAAACTGTATTTATGGGCGTCACTGAACATCCTTCCGACAGTAAACGTGAGTATATACACTAGATCAGGACGATATGATGCTTAAAATAGCTTTAGGATGCATTATTAACGGGTGATCTGTGAGGTGTGTGTGTTTACCGGAGAGGCTGAACCCAGTTCTTCAGTGTGATTGTTGGGGAAACGTCTTCATATCTCAGCGGAGAACAAACCTGAAAACTAGAAATCCCTTCAGAGGCGTGCTAGACACAGAAACATACGAAACAAGAGCCATTAATTAATTTGGCGTGTGCTGCTAAAGTTAAAACAATAAAACTAACTGACAAGAGAGAATTTACAATTTGGGGTTGGTAAGAGGTCTCTTCTGCTCACCGAGGCTGCAATTATTTGATCACCCAAAAAAACTGCAGTAAAAATGTTTGAAATATTAGAGAATGTAAAAGCGTGTTCTATATGAAATATGTGGTTAAACTGTAATGTATTCTGTGACGCGCAGCTGTATTTTCAGCATCATAACTCCAGTCTTCAGTGTCACATGATCTTCAGAATGCGACTGAATATGCTGATATGCTGACTTGAGAAAACATTTCTGATTATTATCAATGTTGAAAAACAGTTGTGCTGCTCAATATTTTTGTGGAAACTGTGATGCATTTTATTTTTTCAGGATTCACAGATAAACAGAAAGTTCAAAAGAACAGCATTATTTGAAATAGAAATCTTTTGTATCATTATAAATGCCTTTGCTGTCACTTTTCATCAGTTTAATGCTTCCTTGATGAATAAAAGTATTATTTTCTTTCTGCTTCTGCCATTAAATCCTAAAGACACTCACGATATGAATAGGAGAAGGCGCCGTCACCAGCCCATGGAAGGAAATGACATAATCAACAGTGACGTCACCCAGACTCGCCCACCAGCGAGCAACACAGAGCTCCAGAGTGCGTCCTGACTGAGAAAGACACAAAGATGAAAACATGGACCGACAGACAGACAAACACATATGAAAAAATAGGTGGCTATAGTTTGTAGGGCTGCCTCGATATGGTGCGTTTCCAAAGGAACGATGGTCGCAAGTTACGTCGTTACCAAATAGAGTCACTGGAAACTAACGGACCATAGTTAGCTAACAATGCTTTTGGGAACCCGCACCCGGAGTCGACTAGTAGTCGTTCATTTAAGCAATCAGTCGATCTAATCTCAGTGTATTAATCAACCATGTCATTCCTAAAAATGAGCTTTAATGCCTACAGTAGCAGCGCTAAAAGACTCAAATTAAATATATTTTTAATGTCTGTAAGAGTTTCGCGCTCAAGTTCACAGAGGCCGAGACGGCAGAATGCGCATCTTGTTTGCTTTCATTATTTCACAAAAGCGCGATTTGTTTTTGTGAGTGCACACAAATAAACGTAGGGTCTTTACAGATTCGAAAGATGTATTACTATCTGTATGACCAAAAATGAGGGAGTATTTTAAGTGCAAGGTTTTCTAGGTTTATATTAGATTAAGCGACCGTGTAAAGTTGCTGCTACTAACATATTTCAGATTATAAGACATATATATGACCCTGGACCACAAAACCAATAAGGGTCAATTTTATGAAATTGAGATTATGCATCATCTGAAAGCTGACTACTTTGAAAGCAACTATTTGAAATTCTGGAATCTGAGGGTGCCAAAAAAAATCAAAATACTGAGAAAATCACCTTTAAATTTGTTGTCCAAATTAAGTTCTTAGCAAAGCATATTACTAATCAAACATTAAGTTTGATATATTTACAGTAGGAAATTTAAAAAATATCTTCAAAACATTTTTCTTGCGGAAGACCGTTAGTCAGCTATTAGTGGGCAGCCCTAATAGTTTGCGTATTGTGTACCAGCACAGGAAAAGCCTCCGTGAGCGAGCCCTTCTCCAGGAGAGACGAGAACTTATAAAACTCATTGACTCGATACGCTCGTTGCTTCACCAGATGAACCGCATGCAGGACGAACTTCGACGACACGTCTCCAGAATGAGACGTTAACGAGATCTCTGAAAGAGACTGAATAGTTAGATCACAGATCAACGTTTGGGAGAATCCTGCAGTGATGCAGCATCACATCACCTGCCCATGATGCTCCACGAGGGACGGTAATGAAATGCCTCCGGATCTGTCCTGGTCTGAAGTGGAGGTCTGGGAACGTGATCTCCTGACTGCGACTGTCAGCTACTCTATAAGAGACAAACACACGTCACAGGCGAGCAGAAACACAGATGCGAGCGGAACAGAGCGGTCGGACGTACCTCGCAGGGATTATAACCGTTATAGGCACTCTGAAGAGAGGACCGGCGCTGAGAGCCGATGTGTCGTATCCACACACCTGGAAAACACACACACACACACACACAACATATTATTGCATTTGTGGTTTACAGGACTTCATAAGCGTAATGGTTGTAATACTGTCTACAAACTGATTTGCTATCGCCCTACACCAACATACACCTTACAGGAAATACTGCAATTTTTGAATTTTAATATAAACACCATTTTGTAGGTTTTTTAACCTGTTGTTTTAAGGGGACACAGAATAAGTGTCTTCATAAACCATTGTTTACGTTGTTAGTAACCATTGTCATTATTACACATTTGTTCCTCTAAAAACCATATATCAGTACACACACACACACAACTGTACACACACACTATGTACGGTACACACACACACGCACAAAACGTACTGTACACACACACGCACAAAACGTACTGTACACACACACGCACAAAACGAACTTGTTAACCCACACACACACACACATAGTAATGTACACACAACACACACACAAGTGTGTTACTTTGTAACCACCCAACACACACACACACTACGTACTGTACACACACACAAACACTACGACGTACACACACACACCCGTATGTACACACACCCACACACACTACGTTCTGTAAACCACACACACACTAGTTCTGTACACACACACACACACAATAAGTCTGTACACACACACTAGTACGGAAACACACACACAAAAATGTTCATATAGGGCTGGCGATATGGCAAAACAATTGAAAATCCTAAGTTGATCAGGTCTGAAAAGATATAGCACACCAGTCAGATCAGTCTGAAGGCAGGGCGGAGTTTGGAGGTTCTAGCTTGAAAGCTTAGGAGGAAGGTAGCGTTGCAGAAATGTAGTCTAGAAGAAGAAGAATACAAAAGCTTAAGTAGCGATCGGAGGTTGGGCTGTCTCAAGCAAACCCATTAATCGATAAAATCGGAAAAAATCGCCCAGCCCTAGTTCTTCATTGTCGTTAGAGTTGAGGACAGTCAAATAGTGTAAGCGTAGATCAGGGGTGCCCAAACTCGGTCTTGGAGGGCCAGTGTCCTGAAGAGTTTAAACCCAATCAAACACACCTGAACCAACTAATCAAGCTCTTACTAGACATACTAGAAACTTGAAGGCAGGTGTGTTGTGGCAAGTTGTAGCTAAACTCTGCAGGACACGGGCCCTCCAGGACCGAGTTTGGGCACCCCTGGCGTAGATGGATCTGCGGACGTGCCTCGGTGTAGTGCAGCCCCTCTCGCAGGCCCTGCGGGTCGATGCGAACGTTGACGTGCCGGCACTGATTCATGAGCTCCAGGTGCGACGGACAGTGAACCCAGGCAGCGTTGCAGACGAGAGCCAGATGCAGCTGCAGCGAGATACGTGCCGAGTTCTCTGGAGAGAAAACATTGGGTAGAAACTGTTTGTTTTTAAAGAAATGTGTATTTTTATTCATCAAGGACACATTCATGCCTTAAAAAGTGCCAGTTAAGACCTTTAATGTTAAAAGATTCCAATTTCAAATAAATGCTGTTTTTCTGAACTTTTTATTAATCTGTGAAGCCAGAAAATACAATGTCACAGGTTCACAGAAAATATTGTGCAGCACGACTTGTGTTCAACATTGATAATATCAGAAAGGTTTCTTGAGCAGAAAATCAGCACTTTATACTGATTTCTGAAGGATCATGTGACACTGAAGACTGGAGGAATGATGCTGAAAATACAGCTGCGCATCACAGAAATACATTACAGTTTAACACATTCACATAGAAAACCGTTATATTAAATTGTAATACTTCACTGTTTTACAGTATTTTTGATCAAATAAATGCAGCCTCGGTGAGCAGAAGAGACTTATCAAAAATATAAAAACTTTTATCTTTTAAACCAAAGAGTTCAATCTAATCAAAAACGGACTATTGTACTCAATACTGGTGTATACTGCATATTTTTATGATTATTAGAATATCGCATCATTAGTTTTGCAACATGTTAACAAACTCTATCATAATAAATTGAGTTATTCTAGTAACAGAAACACACGATCATAGTTTTTGATATTTTGATTGTTTTTACATTTTCTGCTTTAATTTTAATTTCATTTAAAGTTTTTATTTTGTTGTGCGTTTTTGCCATTTATATGATCTTTTTTAATATGTCTACATATTTTTATGAAGTTTTACTTTGTTTATTTAGATATTCAAGTACTTAATCTTAAACTAAACACCTTGGCAACTACCTAAAAGGTTTTTTTTCTATTTCATTTTATCTCAGTATGTTAATTTTTTTCAGTTAATGTTTATTTAAATTAAAGTAACGATTAGAACCCTGGTATACATGACATGATTTATCAGAGCTCCTTGTTCAAAATCAGTCCAGGTTAAAAAGGTCAAATAATGAACAGTAATTAACTGCACCCTTGTTCTGGCATCATCCTGATTAATCTCAAACTCTGAGAGATCTGTAAACATACTCTCCACGGCATTCAGCTCCACTATGAACTGTAGCATGTACCCGTGTTCTCTGGAAACACAGGCTCGATGCCGACCCCGTGATCGGACGGGCCGGTGACCTGTGTCGGGCCCCTGAGGTAGATGCCTCGCTGCGATCCCACGGTCACGGTGAAGCCGAGGCTGCTGGTGGGCAGCAACGCATGCTGCATGAGGTAGTCGAACGCCCGCTCCACCTGCGCATCACACAAACGCGGTCATGAACACACGAATGCATGCATAATGAGTAGGCAATATATCACGGTAATGAATATGCACAAAATTGTTATCGTGGGCACTTCTAAATACAGTGAATAATTATACAAATTCTTCAGCTCTTTTGAATGTTTTTAAGAATATTTGTTAGGGATGCACGATATTGGATTTTTGCCGATATCCGATATTTTCCAACTCATTTTGGCCGATACCGATATATTTCCTTTTGTTTGGAAACAACAAGTCTCTCCTGTGCCACACTGCTGACGTGATCTAATCACTAGCACACCCTGAGCATATGTGAGTTAATGTATTCCTCTTATCGGCATTATTTTTCATATCGGGCCGATGCTGATATTTACATAAAGCAATTATCGGCTGATTCCGATATCAGTCCGATAATATCGTGCATCCCTAATATTTTTCCCATCAACTGGTTACAACACCGCTGTAGGCTCGTCCAAATGCATGCTCTCTCTGATGTAAACACGCCCGGATGAGAAGCGCACTTTCACTCTCTGACAGCAGATAACCCTAAACAGCAGAAATGCAGCCGTTACCCCAGAAACCCCGGACACAAAGCCGTGCTACTTTCTTATCCTTATTTAAAGCTGCAGTCCGTAACTTGTTTTGGTTAAAAATGATCCGAAATCAATATTTGAGCAAGTACATAACAAGCCAGTGTTCAAAACAATCGTCTTACTTTAGCTCGATTCACAACGGTAAGCTTAATAAAGTTTTCTAATTTGAGTGGTACAGGTAGGTTTTCGCAGGAAATTCGAGCATAGCACTGCGTCATTACGTCACATCTGTAAACAAAGAAGTTGTCCCGGCTACTAGGCTAACGCATGTGAGGATCGCTTGCCGGGCGGATCTTTATAGCCCTTTCTTCTCACAGCAGCCGAATAATTACATTTATTTTGATGGCGGATTGTAATCCAGAAAGGATTGTGTTTATGAAACACGTGAATGAAATTAATTTATATTCCAGTTTTAAATGTGCTTCTGATCACAGATAGACTGGGATTTCACAAGATTTGTATTTTAAAGACAACAGGTTTGAAGGGAGCATAATTTGCTTTTTTGGGTTAAAATAATTTCTTTATGTGAAATTCGAATAGTATGACAATTAGATTAGACTGTGCTGAAATTGAAATCTACACGCTAATACAAACAATAGGCAATGCTGATGTTGTTAACATCAATAATTTGAGAATAAAGTATAACAATAATAATAATATGAACGGTTTGATGTGATATGAGCTAACCAAACTTTAGATTAAATCACCATTGGTAGCGCGATTTATTGTAATGCTTTTTTTTTTCTCAGTTGGTCAGAACAAACGTGGCAGGCTTGTTACTTGCTTGTTCAGATGACAATATATGGTGAAAAATCTTATTTGGGTCATATATTCCAAGACGTAGGCTAGAATCTGTGATTGCAAAGTACAATAAATATCCGATACTTTATCGATTCTTAAATCCCAAGAATCGATTAGTCTAGCCTGTTTTCAGTTAATGGACGGAACGTTGAAGGGCACTTCCCATCCAATATAATTGCAATAAGCATTGTGCTTTGGTACTTTTAATATGAAATAAAGTCTCAGATTTCAAATTCTGTCCTTTGTATTGCAGTATTTAAACAATAAATGCAGTTTTGGCGCTGTTAAATGTGGAGTGACAGATCGCTGTAGCACCTCAGTGAACTGATCATCTCCTCCACTTTATTACTAGTTTCAGCAAAAAATAAGCATGACTAAACAGCCTAAGGTAAGTTAAAAGAAAGAGTATAACTTTACAATCCGTATCCTGTCGCTCAATCTGTGTTTCAGCTGCGCAAAGACGTCAATATAACGGCTTGTAAACAATGTCACGTAACGTCACATTTACCTCAGAAAAACATATTCGGTGACCATAAACTCATTAGTCAGATAGAAAAATAAACTGTAGAGAGTTTCTTCAATGTTTAATTTATGTTTGAATAAATCCAGCAAGTTTTTATGACAGCCACCATGTTAAATGTTTATAATTTCAAAAAACGATTTGAAGTAGGAATACTATTATGTAATTGTAACTTTATTATTTATTTAGCAGTTGTATGCCTAACCAATCATCAATGTAACCTTCCATATTAACGTAATGTAGGACCCCCTGACTCTCAGGTGTATTTTACAGCAGTAAATTTTGCATGTACTGTATCCAAAATAATCGATATTGAATCGAATCGTAAGCTTGTGAATGAGAATCGAATTGAATCGTTAAATTTGTGTCAAAACCCAGCCCTAGTTTAAATAGCCATTCATATTTTTATCACAGCGCCAAATACTTAAATATTTACTTAATAGGCTATTTATTTTCAAACTTTTTTTGCATTTTAATCTGGACTACAACATGCCTAGATATTGTTTGAAACAATGTTATGATTCTTTATTGCTCCGTCACACTTTACATTAAGGCTCTATTAATTAACATTAGTTAATTAATTAGTTAACAACCCTCAATGGCAAATTTCTTCTTCATGAATGAATTCTCAATGATTTCAAGTAATTTCAAAATTGAATAACACGTGGTTAAAATAAAAAGTTGCAACTGTTACTTAATGAACTAACAGTTGTATTTTAAATAAAGATTAATAACTTCTGTAACAAATGTAGCTATTGCTCATAGTTAATGTCAATGCATTAACTAGGTTAACTAATGATATCTTATTTTAAAGGTTACTTATTGGCCTTTAAGTTTACTTTATACTTTTTTGTGTGTTACTTTTATTGTATGTAAATGTTCAGTTCTTTTTGTTATAAAAAAATGTCATTAACCTGTTATAACTGTATTTTACGATAACACTTTAACACAAATTTCAACTACGTGATATACGCGTATACCTTTATGAAAGCCTTATCAATTAATATAGCATCACTGCTCCGCTCCTCGTACCTGAATATGCCGTGACCCTGTCAAACACCTCTAATCCTCCAGTTCAGGCGTTGTCTCCAAGAAGCCCTGCGCCCGCGCCGGCACCGTGTACCGCACGCCGTCTGCTTCAGACCTGACACATCACACACACACACACACACACACACACACACACCACACACCACACACACACACACACACACACACACACACACACACACACACCACACGCAAACAACACACACACACACACACACGCGCACCACTCACACACACACACACACCACACGCGCACACACACACACACCACACACCACACCACACACACACACAAAAACACAAACAAACACAAACACACACAAACACACACACACACACACACCACACCCCACACACACACACACGCGCACCACACGCGACACACACACCCGGCGCACACTCACACACACACATACACACAACACACAACACACACACACCACACACACAACACACCCACACCTCACAACACACACACCCTCACACACACACGCCCACCCACACACACACACACACGCACACCTCAGTATTCAAGATTGCAAGTGTCATATTGATTTAATAAGTTCACATTTTGAGGGGGGTTTTTTTCACGTTTTTGCTTTATTTTGTTAAGAAAATTTCTACAGCAGAACTCTTCTGTCTCTGAACAACACACTGAATGAATGCGTTTTAAATAAATAATTTTAATGAACGATTCTGTGGCTGAATGAATCGGTTGAGTGAATAATTCAATGACTCTCTCATTAAGAACGGTGCCGCCCCTACTGTGTGGTTACATTTCAAATTAAAGGATCATCTTATTTTCTAGTATCATTTCATAATTAAACAAAAGGTCTAATTTAAATAAAATCTCATAGCATTAACAAACGATCTGTGTAAATGCACCTTAACGACACTTCCCCATTTTTGTGCCGCTTCTGCAGTGCAAAGATTTGATTGATAAGAGTTTTTAATTATTCTAATTACATTTATTGATTAAAAATGTAGGAATTAGATGCATACAAGAAGCAAACATGTCATACGTTCGGAAAACATTGCCATTATAAAGATAAAAAATACCCTGGAAGTCCATTTAAGTTGGCACATATCACCTCAGAGGAAAATTAGGGCTGCACGATATTGGAAAAATACTCGCATTGCGATATTTTGTTTTTCTGCGATATGAAAAAAATATATATTTTTTTTAATCACCACATGACTTGGGGTGAAAGATTATTGGGTGATTTTGTATTGAGTAAATCAGCATAGAAAATAAACAAATTACATGCACAGATAAATATAATAGAACACGGATACAAATGAAATACAGGTACAGAAATTGAATAATCAAATGTAAAATAACACTGCAAAGTCCTTTCACTGATAAATTAATCTATAAACCTGTGTTAAAGCTACAACGTTTTTCACATTTTCTTTCTCAATGTTTACCTTCACAAAGCAACAGTGTTTACAGGATACTTGCGGAGACATGCATTTTGACAATTTTGCACATGTGTCATTTATAGACGCGGATAGGGCTTCAGTGCGCACTCGTCAGTAAACAGCCCGGTTTCTGTGATTAGTAGTAAATCTCCAGCACGTGCTTTCAGATGGAGCAGCGTTTACTACACAGAGCTTTAGTTCCCTGACACTACGCAAATCGCGTCATATCGCGACGATTTATTGCGCGATTATGAAATCGAAGAAATCGTTCTGCGATTATGAAAGCCGTTTGCGTAGCTTGTCGGTGAACTATGGCTCTGTGTAGTAAATGCTGCTCCATCTGAAAGCATGTGAAAATACCACATTTAATAACATGTTTTTACTCTCTTCATAACGTCAGTCGAGTGTTTGAAATAAATTCTTCTGTGAGATGATGTGGCTTCTTACACAGAATAAGACACGCAACATATTTCATAATATTCCAAGCAGTGATAAAGGCTCTGCATTATTATATACCTTATTACAATGAAATTCATAATAAGGCGAACTCAGATAAATCATATATTATAAAGCGGATAGTTCCGGTGCTTGGCTCTGATTGGCTGAGCCGCGTTCGAAGCTGTTGTAAATGACGCTACAAAGTAACACACCTTTGTTTACGTTTGTGTGTTGCTCTGCAACCATTTTGTTGCAACCACAACTGTTTCTGAGGAGCTACATTGTTTGGTGGAAGAATACTGTGTTTATTAATATCATTACACTTTATTTGCTCCGTTTTACCTTACTACGTATATGGAATAACCGTTTTATAAAAGCAGTAACCCCCGTGAAGCCATGGTTTACAGTGAATTTACCTAACAACGCCCCTTAGCTGTTATAAATTCACTGTAAACCACGGCTTCATGGAGATTATTGCTTTATTGTCGGGTCCTTGTTTTGTGTTGACTCAATGAAAGCAGTTAAATCTTCTGTTTATAGGGATTTCTTCAGCGTGAGAGCGCCCTCTAGCCTTCAGGTAGAGCCCTACCCGTAGTATAAGCTTGGTAATTCTGGTTCAAACGGGCCGAGCTGCATCTGTACCTGAGAGCAGCAGAGCGATTCCTCCGCAGGCGTTTGGAGAGGACATGGAGGTGCCGTTCATCAGCTGCGTGCCGCGGAGCGTCCAGTTGGGCACGGAGGCGATGGCTCCGCCGGGGGCGCTGATGCTGACCCCCAGAGCCCCGTCTGTACTGGGGCCGCGGGACGACCACGTGTACTGGTTCGGAGGAAGCTTCTCTCTCAGAGAGTACTCGGCCATCATCATGTCCGGCGTGACGTAAGCGCCCACACCTGCACATCAGCAACCATCAAACCAGTGCGTTCTGACTGCATGATGTGGCTAAACATGAGGGAATTCCCTAATGGCCTGCCTTCAATATAATCAAAAGTTTTGGGATCAGTAAGACTTGTAATGTTTTTATAGAAGTCTCTTATGCTCATCAAGGCTGCATTTATTTAATCAAAATACAGAAAAAAAACAGCAATCTTGCAAAATGTTATTACAATATAAAATAAAGGTTTCTATTTGAATATACTTTAAAATATAATTTATTTCCTGTGATGCAAAGTTGAATTTTCAGCAGTCATTACTCCATTCTTTAGTGTCACGTGATTCTTCAGAAATCAGTATAATATGCCGATTTATTATTAGAATTATCAATGTTGTGCTGCTTCATATTGTTTTGGAAGCTTTGATACTTTTTTCAGGATTCTTTGATGAATAAAAAGTTAAAAAGTACAGCATTTATTCAAAATATAAATATTTTCTAACAATATAAATATTTGCTATCACTTCTTATCAATTTAACACATCCTTGCTGAATAAAAGTTTCAAAGCAGAAGAGACTCCTGTAAAAAACATTAAAAATCATTCTGATCCCAAACTTCTGACCGGTAGTGTATATATTTTCTTCTTCTTCATAATGTCTTGATAAATGTCCATTTTATACATGCGTTCCCTTGTTTTGGTAAATCATGACAAATCATACTAATTTGGTAAATTGTACCAATTCATTCCCTCGTTTTAGTAAATTGTGGCCATGTTTACTATTCAAACCCTCATTTATTAAACAGAGGCCACAAATAAAGATTTTTTCCCTCTTTTTGGAAAAAATCATGGTCCACGCCGTATTAATTGTCCTCCGTTTTGGGAATCGGGCTATAGCATAACTAATTGTGAGCCTGCCGCACAAAGCAGTGTGAGTCATCTGGGGGATATTTGTAGCATAAGCCACATACATTTGTATTTTCCCCAATTATACATTCTCTTTTATGCCACAATCATTCGGGATTTAAGTAAAGATCCGTTCCTGAAGATTTTTTGTACATTTTTCCTACGTAAATCTTCACAACTTGTATATGCATTGCTAAGAACTTCATTTGAACAACTTTAAAGATGATTTTCTCAATTTTTTGATTTTTTTGCACCCTCAGATTCAGATTTCAAATATTGTCCGATCCTAACAACCCATACATCAACGGAAAGCTTATTATTCAGCTTTCAGATTATGCATACATCTCAATTTCACTTATGGTCTAGGGTCACAATTGATTCATATTGTTTTAGTAAATCGTAGAATGAATGTGTCCACACTTTACTAAATGAGGTACCAATCTTAATTAACTAAAACCATGGCACAAATTAACTGACTTCCTTTTTGTTCTGCAATCATGTGCAGATCTGTTATTCTCTTAATTTTAAGTTGTCGTTATTTATATATATACAGTGGGGCAAAAAAGTATTTAGTCAGCCACCAATTGTGCAAGTTCTCCCACTTAAAAAGATGAGAGAGGCCTGTAATTTTCATCATAGGTATACCTCAACTATGAGAGAAAATGAGAAAAAAAAAATCCAGAAAATCACATTGTAGGATTTTTAAAGAATTAATTGGTAAATTCCTCGGTAAAATAAGTATTTGGTCACCTACAAACAAGCAAGATTTCTGGCTCTCACAGACCTGTAACTTCTTCTTTAAGAGGCTCCTCTGTCCTCCACTCGTTACCTGTATTAATGGCATCTGTTTGAACTTGTTATGAGTATAAAAGACACCCGTCCACAACCTCAAACAGTCACAATCCAAACTCCACCATGGCCAAGACCAAAGAGCTGTCAAAGGACACCAGAAACAAAATTGTAGACCTGCACCAGGCTGGGAAGACTGAATCTGCAATAGGTAAGCAGCTTGGTGTGAAGAAATCAACTGTGGGAGCAATTATTAGAAAATGGAAGACATACAAGACCACTGATAATCTCCCTCGATCTGGGGCTCCACGCAAGATCTCACCCCGTGGGGTCAAAATGATCACAAGAACTGTGAGCAAAAATCCCAGAACCACACGGGGGGACCTAGTGAATGACCTGCAGAGAGCTGGGACCAAAGTAACAAAGGCTACCATCAGTAACACACTGCGCCGCCAGGGACTCAAATCCTGCAGTGCCAGACGTGTCCCCCTGCCTAAGCCAGTACATGTCCAGGCCCGTCTGAAGTTTGCTATAGAGCATTTGGATGATCCAGAAGAGGATTGGGAGAATGTCATATGGTCAGATGAAACCAAAATAGAACTTTTTGGTAAAAACTCAACTTGTCGTGTTTGGAGGAGAAAGAACACCATACCTACTGTGAAGCATGGGGGTGGAAACATCATGCTTTGGGGCTGTTTTTCTGCAAAGGGACAGGACGACTGATCCGTGTAAACGAAGAATGAATGGGGCCATGTATCGTGAGCTTTTGAGTGAAAACCTCCTTCCATCAGCAAGGGCATTGAAGATGAAACGTGCTGGGTCTTTCATCCTGACAATGAGCCCAAACACACCGCCCGGGCAACGAAGGAGGGGCTTCTTAAGAAGCATTTCAAGGTCCTGGAGTGGCCTAGCCAGTCTCCAGATCTCAACCCCATAGAAAATCTTTGGAGGGAGTTGAAAATCCGTGTTGCCCAGCGACAGCCCCAAAACATTACTGCTCTAGAGGAGATCTGCATGGAGGAATGGGCCAAAATACCATCAACAGTGTGTGAAAACCTTGTGAAGTCTTACAGAAAACGTTTGACATCTGTCATTGCCAACAAAGGGTATTTAACAAAGTTTTGAGATGAAATTTTGTTATTGACCAATACTTATTTTCCACCATAATTTGCAAATAAATTCTTAAAAAATCCTACAATGTGATTTTTCTGAATTTTTTTTTTTTCTCATTTTGTCTCTCATCGTTGAGGTATACCTATGATGAAAATTACAGCCCTCTCTCATCTTTTTAAGTGGGAGAACTTGCACAATTGGTGGCTGACTAAATACTTTTTTTCCCCACTGCTATTTCTTGTCATTGCTTGTTCAGGTGTGATGCTTTGGCAATATTGATATAATGAAGTGTAGAAGAGTGTTTCAGGCCGGTACCGATCACACTGCTGGTGGTTCCTCCGGGGCAGCCCACGGTGGACAGACACGGGCCGTTATTCCCAGCGCTCGACACAAACAACACATTATACTTCTGTACAGCTTCCGTGATGACCTCACAGATCCTCCTGAAGAACATTTATACATTTAGTCATTTAGAAGACGCTTTTTATCCAAAGCGACTTACAATTGAGGACAATAAAAGCAGTCAAAACTGACAAAAAAGAGCAACAATAATATAAGTGAATATACACTCGGTTAGCCTAACGCAGTACACGTAACAAGGTGTGTATATATATAAATATATGATACACACCACACACAGACAAAGAAAAACAAGTGATAGACTAGAAAAATAGAAAATATTCTATTTACTACTAAAATAGAACACACGACTGATCATAATGTCATTTAAAGGGGTCCTATATGCTCTTTTACAAAGTCTTGATTTTGTTTTAGAGGTGTACTAGTACAGGCTCTCATACTAGGTTGTTCGAAAAACACATTATTTTTCACATATTTTACATTATTACAACACTCTCTCCCCAGTCTGTCATGAACGGCTCGAATAGTTCCTGTAAATGATGCAAATGAAAGCCCGCCTTCTGAAATACAAAATGTGTTGTGATTAGTTAGCTTGGGCCGTGTGTGCGGCGACTGGTCTCTGGGCCGATATGTAAGTGCCGCGGCGATTGGTCAGATGTTCCGGTGGGGTGCTGGGCTGGTGTGTGCTGCGACTGGTCCTTGTGGGCCGGTATGCGCGCGATGGTCACTGGGCTGTGGTGCTTGGGCTGGGTGTGCTGCGCTGGTCACTGGGCCGTTTTGCGCGGCGACGTCCACTGGGTCCTCTGTGCGCGGCTACTGGTCATTCTGGGCCGCTGTGCGCGCGACTGGTCAGCTGGGCCGGTGTGCGGGCGATTGGTCACTGTGGCCGGTGTGGTGCTGGTCCGGTGTGCGCGGCGGCGACTGTCAGCTGGTTCCGGTGTGTGCTTGGGCCGGTGTGCGCTGCGAACTGGTCTCCGTTCGGTGTGCGCGTCGCTGGTCAGCTGGGTCCGGTGTGCGCTGAGACTGGTCAGCCTGGGCCCGGTGTGCGCTGATAATGGTCAGCTGGGCCGGTGTGCGCTGAGACTGGTCCCGCTGGGCCGGGTGCGCTGAACATGGTCAGCTTGTCCGGGGTGTTCTGGGCCGGTGTGCGCGGCGACATGGTCACTTGGCCTGGGTGCGCAGGGGCGACTGTCAGCTGGCCGGTGTTTGCGGCTACTGGTCGCTGGGATCCTGTTGGTTGTGTCTGGGCCGTTGTGCGCGTCGACTGTCAGCTGGGCCGGTGTGTGCTGGGCTGGTGGGCGCTGCGACTGGTCCAGCTGGTCCTGTGTGGTGCTGGGCCGGTGTGCGCGGCGACTGGTCCAGCTGGCGCGGTTTGTGCTGGTCTGGTGTGGCGCATCGACTTGTCATCTGTGGGCCGGGGTGCGCGGCGACTGGTCATGCTGGCCGGGGTGTGGCGGCGACTGGCATCTGGGCCTGGTTGCTGGCTGGTGTTGCTGCACTGGTCATCTGGTCCGGTGTTCGCGTGCGACTGGTCAGCTGGTCCGCTGTGGCGCGGCGACTTGTCAGCTGGGCCGCTGTGGAGCGGCGACTGTCAGCTTGGCCGTGGTGTGTGCGGTAACTGGTCAGAGCTGGGCCGGTGTGCGCTGGCTGGTTTGTAGGCTGCGACTGGTCGCTGGCCGGTTGCGCGGGGCGATTGTTCAGCTGGGCCGGTGTGTGCTGGGCTGGTGTGATGCTGCGACTGGTCAGCTGGCCGGTGTGCGCGGCTGACTGTTCAGCGGGCCCCTGTGCGCGGCGACTGGGCAGCTGGGCCCTTGTGCGCGGCGGACTGGTCAGCTGTGCCGGTGTGCTCGGCGGATTGGTCAACCTGGCCGTGTGTTCTGGTGTCCTGTGTGGCGCGGCGCTGGTCAGCTGTCCGGTTGTGCTGGGCCGGGTGCGCGGCGACTGGTCACTGGGCCCGGTGTGCGCTGAGACTGGTCAGCTGGGCCGTGTGCGCTGAGACTGGTCAATCTGGGCCGGGGTGCGCTGAGACTGGTAGCTGGGCCGGGTGCGCGGCGACGGCCTGGGCCTGTTGCTCGCGACTTGTCAGCTGGGGTCCGGTGTGTGCTGGCCGGTTGCGCGGCGCCTGGTCAGCCTGCGCCGGTGTGCGTGCGACTGGTCACGGGCTGGGTGTGCGGCGACTGTCAGCTGGGCCGGTGTGATGCTGGGCCGGTGTGCGCGGCGACTGGTTCAGCTGGGCCGGTGTGTCTGGGCTGGTGCGCGGCTACTGGTCACTGGCCGTGTGTGCTGGGCCGGTGTGCAGCAGGCGACTGTTCAGCTGGGCCGGGTGTGTGCTGGGCTGGTGTGCGCAGCGATGTCAGCTGGTTCCGGGTGCTCGGCGACTGGTCGCTGGTGGGCCGTGGTGTGGCTTCGACTGGTCAGGCTGGGCAGGGGTGTGCTGGGCCGGTGTGCGCGGGCGACGGGTCCGCTTTTGCCGGGTGCGCGGCGACTGGTCAGCTGGTGCCGGGGTGTCTCAGGGCGACTGGTCAGCTGGGCCGGGGTGCGCGGCGACTGGTCACTTGGCCGGGGTGCTCGGACGACTGGTCGCTGGGTCCTGTGTTTGCTGGGTGGGCCGTGTTCGCGGCGACTTGTTCAGCTGGGTCCGGTTGTTCGCGGCTACTGGTCAGCTGGGCCGGTGTGTGCCTGGGCGGTGTGTGCTTAGACTGGTCAGCTGGCGCCGGTGTGTGCTGAGACTGGGCATCTTGGGCCGTGTGTGCGGGCGACTGTTCAGGCTAGGCCGGTGTGTGCTGGGGCCGTGTGTGCTTAGACTGGTCAGCTGGGCCGGTGGGTGCTGAGACTGTCATCTGGGCCGGTTTGTCGCGGCGACTGGGTCACTGGGCCGGTGTTGTGCTGGGCCGGTGTGTGCTGAGACGGTCCATGCTGGGCCGGTGTGTGCTGAGACTGGTCACTGGCCCTGTGTTTGCTGAGAACTGGTCAGCTGGGCGCGGTGTGTGCTGGGTCCGGTGTGTGCTTGAGAACTGGTTCACTGGGCCGGTGTGTGCTGAGACTGGTCAGCTGGGCCGGGTGCGCGGCGACTGGACCCGAGAATTGTGGAAAATTACTTTTTATGTTTCAAAAATATCTGCATTGAATATTTCATACCCATTAAGCTGTTGTTTATTGCAACTTTTTTCATTCCTGCGATAAAGGAATTTCTTAGCTTGTAATTATTTTGCATATTTCAGACAAACAGCACAGGCATATCTCACACAAAAAGCATCAAGACTTCTCATTTTTGTTATTTTATTCCTCATATTTTTATCTGGCTGTTTTAATGTGGACAACTTGAATTTCTGGAGCAAAATAAACATAATATGACTAGATAACTGATATCTGATGCTGAATTAGGAGAGAAAACAAGCATTTGTGTTCTCTCGTGTTCTTCCCAATGGGGTTTTAACATAGAAATGTTACATTTATGAGTAAAAAAAGTCTGTTTAAAAATGTAGGGTCTGTAAGAATTTAGTATTTTTGAAAGACGTTTTTATGCTCACCAGGATAGAAGAAAACAAGCAGTTGTGTCTCCCTCTGTTCTTCCCAATGGGGTTTTAACCTAGAATGTTACAATTTATATGAGTAAAAACAAGCTGTTATAAAAAAAAAAAAAAAAAAATAAATAAAAAAAATTTTTTTTTTTTTAAAAAAAAAAAAAAAAAAAAAATAAATTTATAAAAAAAAAAAAAAGAAAAAAAATGTTAAAAAAAAAAACAAAAAAAACAAAATAAAAAAAAAAAAAAAAACAAAAAAAAAAAAAAAAAAAAAAAAAAATGTAGGTCTGTAAGAATTTGTTAGTATTTTTTGCAAAGCCGTTTTTATGCTCACACCAGGAATTAAAAAAGAAATTGATCAAAGTTACAGTAAACAACCGAATATTGTGAAAATTTTATTCACATTTAACATAGTGTTTTCGTTGTGAAATGAGCTAAGAGTCTGTGATGTACGCTGAGATTTTGATCCTTCAGAATTTATTCTAATATGATGATTTGCTGCTCACGAAACATTTATTATTATTATCAATGTTGAAAAACGTTGTGCTTCTTAATAATTGCTGCTTAATTTTAATTTAGTTTTTTCTACTTCGTCACATTGATCAATTTAAGAGTCCTTTTTGAATAAAACCAATCAAAATAAATATTTTTTAAATATTAACGTTCACAATTTCCCATGTGTTATTGTTTATTATTGAAACCATTGCTTTGTCATGTTTTTAAATTTACTAGCAATTTTAATTAGAAAACTGTTTTCTTCTACACCAACTGTTTTTCAGTGTATGTAATCTTATTAACACAAACAAAATACATTCAACTAAATTTGTGAAATAATCACACCAACACAAACAACCACAACAAAAAACAAACACACCAAATCACTTTTTGGCACACGTGAGAGTGTTAATTCTACACTTTGTTTATGAAAATATTTTACTTCTTATCTTATAGTAATTTTCGAATTCTTTGATTTCTTTTATAAAAATTATTATTTTAAATAATTGCTTTATTTATTTATTTTTCCTTTTATTACCTTTTTTTATTTCCTTTATTACTTTTAAATATTATTACTGTGAATATAGCCAGTGGCAGTCTGTTATTACAAACAGAGTCACAGTATCTTAATAGAGTGATAATATTACCAAACACAACAGAATATGCTTTAAACAACCACAGCAAAAACTCTATTATAACAGGCAAATGTTTATATGTGACCCTGGACCACAAAAAAAAAGGGTCAATTTTTTTAAAATTGAGATTTATACATCATCTTAAAGCTGAATAAATAAGCTTTCCATTGATGTTGGTTTTTGTTAAAATAGGACAATATTTGGCCAATAGTGTCTTGAAAAAAGAAGGAAGTTTCTATAACTAATTTGGTGTGTGAATATATAAATACAAAAGCACATGCAACAAGTAGCCCTAATGAATGAGAACGAATAATGCGAATTTAATACCCTTTGATAATCTGACCATTTTCTTTTACCTTCAATGAAATATTAAGAACTAGAAGGTTGCATGCTTCCCATCACCTTTGTGGCGGCATCAAGCGAACGAAGCCCACTAGCTGAAATCGATGTGATCAGATCCAATGAGTGACTGGCTCACAGATGCAAGCGTAGGTTTTATAAACACTGAAACCATGAAACGGGAGAAACACTGTGACTTTTACTTTGGCATTGCGTTAACATCAAACAACTGGCAGACACAACCTCTCCTCCATCTCTTAAAGTTTTAATGTGGAGAAAAAAAAAGCTATAAGTGTCCGTCCTAGTATTTTGGGAATGAATCGATTAATTTTTTTTTTGGCACGAAGCAACACTAGGCACGGTCATGGTTTTGCCGCCGCTTAGTTTGGTTTAGTTGGAAACACCTTGGCCGCGTTACTACTTTAATTTGTGGCAACTACCCGAACCAACTTGTTTTTCATAAGTGGAAAACAGTTGCAGAGACATTGTCACCTGTACTCTTCTTGCTAGAAATATGGAAAATAGATTTTGTCATTCAATTTCATAATGCGAAAGTTACATCGCTGACCTTACTATTTATTATTTGAATATACACATTGGATCCTGTACTGAAATCTCTTCGAAAGCCCCCGGCTATTATCTACCAAACTATTGCCAAATTTTGATCATTAGAAACAAAAATCTTTTTCTTACACCCCGTGTTAATTATGATCGAATCATTGATATGCCATTATAGTTTTGTTAATTACTTTTAAATTAGATTTTATAATTTTTTATTTTCCTGTTTCAACCTTTAATTTTGTAGTTACTTTCAGTAATTTCTGTTGTGTCTAAAAAAACTTACAAAACATGTCTAATAGTGGTTAAATTTATTAATTTTTTTAGTTTTGTTATTTTTGAACATAAGTTAAATGAAATGATTTATGAGAATAGAATAAGTATTGTAACACTGTAATCAGGGTTGATTGTCTACCATTAATTAGCTTACTAATTACTTAACTACATTAGTTAAACTCAATTTAGAAAAAATTATTATTCTAAAACATTTAATTTATTAATTTTGAGTTCAGAATTATTTTCCACATTTTTTAATATACATTTTAAAATTACAACAAATTGTTTCTTTCTGTTAACCATTTATTTGATGGACCTGAGTTAATATACAGTATATATAATATAATAAACAAATGAATAAATAAACTGCTCCTTATTCAGTTCTTTTAGGTGCTTAACGCATAGAGAACTAACATAGGTAGCTAATAGGACAGTAATGTAAATTACTAATAGTAATGTAGTAATGTAATGTAATGTTTAATTATATTTTTTATTTAATTTAATGTTTAATTTATTTAAATTATTTAATGAATTTTATTTCAGTAAGGTTTTAATTTTTTTTTGGAAACAAAAATAAAACAAAAAAAAAAACCAAAAGAAAAAACAAAAAACTCCGGACATCTTTGTTTTTTTCCTAAAAGACTATTATACAACCACTAGCATTTTATGTTCTAAGCTTCCCAAAATTAAAAAATACTTTGACCCTTTTCCACTTTCTCTTTCCCTACAATAATATTTGACACTTTTCTGCTCATCATTTTTGACCACAATTAGATCACTAACCATTAGACTGGCAAGACAAAGAACAAGAAAATTAATTCTTATCTCCGTTTCCATGGAGTATCATGCTTCCAACTCTTTAATACCAACACTTTTTGCCGCAGACCTGGTTAAAAAATAAAATTAAAAAAAAATACCGTACACTGACTTTTGATCAATTTTATTATCAAAATTGTTGGACAAAAAGAGTGGCAAAAAGTGTCAAATTTATGTACATCATTTTCACAAACTAAAAAATTTTCATTTCACTATCTGAAATGATTATTTTAGCTTTCAAAATAGTTAGTATTCATATTTTTATGTTTGAAAACTTGGGTCTGGGACAATAAGCGTAATACGAAAAAACACTAAAAACCATACTCTATAATCCAGTACATAACACCTGCAAAGTACTGTATAAAGCAAAAAGTGTTTAAAAATTTGAAATGTACCTTCATTCATTACAAGTTGCAATCTGTTTTTGAGATACAAAAAAACACAGCTGGCACCTAAATGGGCTGTAAGCTGAAGAAACCTCATTCGCCGGCGAACGACGAAGACCCGGATTCGATTAGATTATATCTACCAAACAAAATCTAAGAATCTGTTTCTCATAGTGCTTTGTCGAACATGTGTTTTGTCCTTCCAACGACTGAATCACAAATCACAAATCACACTCTCATCTCTTTTTCATCTCTTTTTGGCACAGCCTCAATCGCTCAGAGTTTGTGTTGTTCAACATTGTCTGGCAGGTGCAGTTTTATTCGCCTCGATCTGATCTCAGCTCTGCTGGGTTTGTTTATCATGCGAGATGTAACATCGCCGCTGATAGTCCCTCATTTCACTTACAGAGTTTGATTTAGTCTGTCTGATCAGTTAAACTATAGTTTGATCACACTACTCTGTCAGACATCGGCAGGTTTCATACTTTATGTATTCCGCATACTCCATTCCACTTATCGAAGAAGGTGGCCATCAAGCTGAAAGCTTTCTCCACAGAAGCATGCTACACATTCCCAATTACATTCCAGCTCCATGCTGAAGAAGATGTCCTCAACAGCCAGAGTCGATGTCTGAAAAACGCTGCCAGTAGTCTTTAACCACCTTGTCCACCCGCTCAATTGTCCATGTCCTAAAATAATGCTTGATTGAAAAATCATGTTTAAAAACACATAGATGTCTGATTTAATGGATTGGCTCATTCCTGCTCTTCTCAAAAGGGTCTTTTTCATTTCGGACATAAAAATCTATATACCCTAACCAGTTTAAAAATAATACAATAAATAAACAAATTCTAAATATAATCATTCTTAATTAGTGAAAATAAATTCACCTGAAAAAAAAAAACCGATATATATATAATATATATTATATATACAAATATATATATATAGATCTATATATAACATCCCTTTCAAACATTTGGAAACCATAATGTTTTTTTCTGTTATAGGATTCCAGTCCTCAGCATATTAGAATGTTTCCTAAACGGATGCATGTGAACCACTGAGACCTGGAGTAATGATATGCTGAAACTTCAGCTTTGTGTCAGGAAAAATTACATTATAAATCTTTCAAATAGAAATTGTTGCCCTTTCAGTCGTGGATCACCGCACGTCCACCTCTCGACGTCACGTCGGATGACCGACGAAATTGGGGATCTCGCTTAGAGGGACCAATCTACTTTGAGTGTAAACTAAACGATCCAATGCACATTGGCATGCGATTATTATTGCATCCAGCTGCTGCTGATCGCAGCGTGAGTTTAAGTAGGCAGCAGATGCAGCACATATTCTGTTTTTTTTCGCTTCGGAGCCGAGCGATCACATCGTTCTGCTCCTGACTACTCTACTGAGAGAAGAAGACTGAACGAGTTCAGCGCGCTCTTAGAGAGCTCTTCGTGTTGGCGGACGGCGCTTCAGCGGTGGTGGTTTCCCATGTCGAGTGGTTTGCACACATCAGGCTGCACTACCCACTGTTCGTGTTGCAAATGATCATCTCACCTGTGCGCCTCAGCACGCTAAAATATCTTTTCCCCCTAAAAGAGCAATTTCGGGTGCACCTTTTTAAAGACGACGTTGCGTGGCAAAATTGACGTTACGTCTTTGTAAAGACGAAGTGGGTCTTGCTATAGACAACGTATCACCCGGGCGTTTTTTGGATGCGGTTGTTACCTGGCGCTGGGTGATGGTCACGATCGCTGCCTCTCGTGCCTGGGCATGAAGCACGCTGAGGTGGCTTTCGTGGATGGCTCATGCTCCCATTGCGGGGGTATGACCATCTCGGAGTTGCGGACCGGACTCAGTTATCTGCAAAGGGGCGGTGTGCCCGTGCCACTGCCTAGATCTGGGTTTCCCTCTGGTGGCAGCCCGGGGGCGTCCTTTTTCTGGCGGTGGGCGGACTGGTCTTATGGTCATGGTGAGGAATTCCCCTCTGGGGATGCCCAAGCCCGCCGGCACTTAGAAACCAGCGGAGCTCTCAAAAAGAGCAGACTGGACCCTCCTGCTTCCTTCCCCGGGGGGTACCACCTGTTTCTTCGAGGCTCCCCCGACGATCAGATGTCGGTTGCAGCATCGGAGGGTGAGCCAGAGCTTTCTGGAGAGGAAGATTCGGCTGCGCTGCTCTCCTCCGGGACTGTAGCAATGCCTGAATCGGATCCAGAAATACTGGCTATGCTTTCCCGGGCCGCCGTAGAGGTAGGGCTCGAGTGGAGACTTCCACAGTGTCCCGAGCCCTCAAGGTTGCACGATTGGCTCTCGGGGTGTTTTCTGCGCTGGAACCGAACATGGGATCCAGACAAGCCACTTTGGCGGCGAAGAAAGCGTGGATGCAGTGAAGAACCGCAAAGAGGTTGGAGAACTCCAGCTCCTGGAAACATCGGGGAGAAAGGAGGAAGCCTCAAGCAGAAATCAAATCAAACTCGGCGCATGAAAGTGCTTGCATTTACGGCCTACGGGGAAAATAATCAAACAGGAAATTCATATCATCACACTTTATTTTTATCTGCTTCCATCCTTCCGCTTCCTTTCAGCTATTTCGTTTTGCACTGGCCCAGATTAGATGTTTTGACGGCTTACACGCTTCTGCGTTATTGCAAGTGCACCAGGCTAAGGCATTGAGGGACTTGCACGAGGGTGGTCACTACCCGGAAGTTCGCAGAGAACTCCGCCCCGCGGCGGACCTCGCGCCACGAGCGAAGAAGGTTACTGCGCGGTCTCTGGGACGTGCGATGTCCACTATGGTGG